>JARBWK010000002.1:15163274-15174189 GCA_030556195.1 Anolis apletophallus | reverse complement strand
GAAATTGCAATTAGTCCAGCGGGCGGCAGCCAGATTACTAACGGGAGCTACATACAGGGAGCATACCACCCCCCTGTTGTGTCAGCTCCACTGGCTGCCTGTCCAATTCCGGGCTCAATTCAAAGTGCTGGTTTTGACCTTTAAAGCTCTATACGGTTCTGGCCCAGCTTACTTGTCCGAACGCATCAGCCGCTACGTCCCATCCCGTAGCCTAAGGTCATCCGGGGAGGCCCTGCTCGCTCCCGCCGACTTCTCAGATGCGGTTGGTGGGGACGAGGGACAGGGCCTTCTCGTGGTGGCCCCCGCCTGTGGAATGCGCTCCCTATGGAGGTACGGTCCACCTCTTCCCTCCTGGCAGTCGGGAAATAGGTAAAATCCTGGCTCTGGGACCAGGCGTTCCCACACCAGCACTAAGCAGCATATTAGATGGGATTTTAATGGAAGGGAGGAAGAGGGTCGATGTTTTTATGGTTGAATATTGTTTTAAATGGGAATGATTGTAGATGTTGCTGAGGGATTGTATTTTAATGTCTTAATGTATTTTAATGTGTTGTGGGGTTTGGGGTTTTACGCTGTTGATGTGGCATCGAATTGTGCCGTGCTGTAAGCCGCTCTGAGTCCCCCCTCGGGGGTTGAGAAGAGCGGGGTAAAATCCTGAAATAAATAAATAAATAAATGTTCCTCCCATTTTCTTCTTGGTTGTGTGGGTGCTTCTGCTGATTTCTCAGAGCCCTGTAGTAGTGATGTCGACATGGGCCTGATTTGTCCCCTTTTCCCTCAAGCAATGAGTGCATGGAAAAAGAGATGGCAGAAGTGGCCCATGTGAAAAGTGGGCTGTTTCACATCAGAACCAGAAATTCTGTCCACACTGTGCTTAAACTGCAGGGCTGATTTGAAGTTTTACCCAAACTCTAAAGCATTTCCTGACTTTCTTGAGGAAACATTAGTTTAGCCAGGTTTACCATAAAATAAGGACTGGAAGTCCCTGGACATTATGTAGACATCCATGAGCAACTTCTATCAGAGTAGGCTATTGAGTCCATGCAGATGAGCCCTAATTCTCTTAATCCCTTAAAACATGCAATGTGAGTTACTTAATTATGGTTTTTCAGCCATCTTGAGAACCATTATGCTGAAAGGCAAAGAAAAGGTCCGTTGAACAGATACATTAAATAATTACAAATAAAAAGAAAGTGAAAATCTTAGGGAATGGAATATCCAAGTGTTAATCATTGTCGTTCTGAAGGGTTCCACTTAACTGAAAACTTTAAAAAAGAGTCCATGACTAAGCACCCTACAATGACAGAGCTAATAAAGCACACTTTGCCCTGCTAAATCAACAAAGCAAAATCTGCCTTTGTCTGAACAGGTTATTAAAACAAAGAGAGTAATGAACCAAGTGAAGCATCTAAAGTAGGAGATTACCTTTGTGGCTCACGTTAATCTGCGCTGACATTTCTAAAAAATGTGTCCATTATCTAAAACTGAGCTCAGTTTGAGAGCAGGATAATGACTTTCATAGAGACGCACACCCACACAGTTCTCTCCCTTTCAGCATTATGGCAGTTTCCAAAAGCGAGGCAGGGCCCCCAGATGGAAAGCTAAGTCATGGGATTCAAATAAAAGCTTAGAAGAGTAAAGAACTAAGCAGAATAATGATGTGATAGATACTGTACAAAGTATTTCTAGCCCATTACGAAATAAATGGGATGTAAACAAATCCATAACAAAAGCCTATAAAAGTGCATTAAAAAGGAAAACATTAGTTTATAAAGAATGCTCTTTTCATTGTATTACTGCAATTGTGAAACAATATTTGCCCTTAGGAACTGTCAATTGACTTTTTACTGTGGTTTACTGTCTCCTGCATGCTAATGAAGCCAGCTGTTACTGGAGCTATTTCTCTTCTGTAGTGTCAGAATAATATTTATTAATACAATTGAATATGTGGCGCAGTTTGCACATTATGTTACATAGGAACCCTGTTCCATAGGAACCCTTGTGTAGCCCTGACCATATTTCCCTTTGGTCCATGGTTTGCTTGAGATGTGTGAACCCAATAAGTATCCATCTCATTGCCTTTCCTATCTCTCCTCCACAATCAAATGGCAATGGTGATATACAGCAAAGTATAGAGAAATATATGCTTAATATCAAAAGAGCTCTGCATAACTTCAGCACAGATTCCTGGATTCAGTAGTTTCCATTCTGACAATGTGGAGTGTTATTGTTACTGGGCCCTCAAGTATCCCATTTTAAGATTAAGTACATTGAAAGAGACTGTGTGTATATGTAAGACAAAGAGAGAGGGAGAGAGGGAGAGAGGGAGAGAGAGAGAGAGAGAGAGAGAGAGAGAGAGAGAGAGAACGAAGGAACGAGAAAGCATGCATCTCTATACTTTAGAATTAATGCAGTTTCACAACACTTTAACTGTGACTCAGTGTTATGAAATCATGGGAGTTGGAGTTTGATGAGGCACCAGCACTCTATGGCAGAGAAGGCTAAAGACCTTGTAAAAATACAACTTCCATGATCCCATTGAACCATGACAGTTAAGATGGTGTCAAACTTAATTAATTTTTAGTCTAGATGCATCCAGAGAGAGAAGTCCTTCCAAGGGTGTATCTACTTTGTTGAAATAATGAAATTTGACATCCCTTTAACTGCCACAGCTCAATGCTAGGGAATTATGGGATTTGTAGTTTGGTGTGGCACCCACGACAACTCCCATAATTCCACAGCATTGAGACATGGCAGTTAAAGTGGTGTCAAATGGCATTAGTTGACAGTGTAGATGTAGCCTAAGAGTGGCAGAACTTTGATCTCTAAACCTGTTTTGCAAATATACCAATGATGGCCGCAGATGCCTTGGCTTTTTAAATTTACAATAACTACCTGTTGATGCTTCGGTTTATTATGTTAAGATTTTTCACTGGTGGAAAAAAGAAACTAAGAACAAAGTGAACGAATTGTGTGTATGTGTGTGCATAAATAAATAAATATAATAACACATGTTTTTCCATCCTGAAACAAGGGGGGTAGAAGACTCCAAACAAGCTCCTTTGTCTGCAGTTTCCTTGGTTTTTTTTTTGTTCCTTTTCACTATGTGTGTCAATTGCTTTACCTGGCAGGCAGTGATGCAAGTAGACATACCCCCAGCTGTCTTCCATTACAATTGTTTCAGCTAATTCTCTGTTCAGTTTGATGGCACCATGTAAACTGTGGAGAGCTTCACTGCTAAAGTTATTTCTGGTGCCACCTGCAAATGGTTGGTTTTGATGGAAGTACAGGTGGTGCTAATGGCTTCTGAGAGGTTAACTTACAGGTTAACTTTCTGGCTGACTGCTATTTGTGCTTTCAGCCCTTCAATATTTTTTCTTCTTTCTGTCTCACCGTAAACAGAGATTTCTCAGAACACACATTGAAGCTAATCAGTCTTTGTCTCAATTGAACTCTCTACCAAGGACAAAACGTTGCAGATGGCCAACATCAGGTGAGCAGAGTGACCAGACACAAAGGAGGAAAAAGGTCTATGGGACTTCAGTGCACCGTCAGACTCTTGGCAAATGTAGCTTGTCATATTCAAGTGAGAGGAAGAGAAAAATAATACCTGATAAAATCATTTCTGGTTTGCAAATAATTTACTGGCTTGCTTGTGAAATATGGAAGAAGACAGATGTATGTTATAACATTATAATCAGCCCTTTCAGATCAGTATTATCTACACAAATTGACAGCAGCTCTCTAAAAAAAACCCCTGAGGATTATTTTTGTCTCTTATCTGGAGATACCAGCAATTGTAGTTATGACTTTCTGTATGCAAAATGCATAGACCCTACTTCAACGTGACTTGCTATAATGTGTAGTTTTCTGTGTTGAGCCACCATTTTGCTGAACCACTTACTACTACTCTGGACTTACCTCAGACTTGCTGAAACCTTCCATGTCTAATAGGGAATAAGAGCAGTTGCAAGAGCTTTTGATTAGTGAGGCCATCCACACTGTAGAATTATTGCACTTTTACTGCCATAGCGCCATCCTATTAAATCCTGGGATCTATAGTTTTTGGTGGCCCCATGGCTCTCTGGCAAAGAAGGGTAAATATCTCATAACACTACAAATCCCAGAATTCTATATTGAGCCAAAACAGCTAATGATGTGTCAGTAATGCAATTTGGCACTGATTTAACAGCTGTGGCTCAATGGTACTATTGAAACTTGGGAGATGGGAGATTTATGAGTTCTTTAGCCTTTTCTGTCAAAGAGTGCTGGTGCCTTACCAAACAACAACTCTCAGGATTCAATAGCATTGAGCCATTGCAACTACAGTGGTGTCAAACTGCATGAATTCAATAGTGAGCATGCACTCTATTGCTGGGGTGGACAAAATGTGGCCCAAAAATTGCAGTGCTACCTTTGGGGTTTCCAAGTGCAGACCCTGTAGCCCTTCTTAAATGCCTCTGTAAGGCCCATCCCCATTATTTTTTTAAAAAAAATGTGTTGATTTTCCCAACCACCTACAAATGTGATGCTTTTCTTCCCTGTCCACTCTGAGGTCCCTCACCCCTGAAAAAAGCTACCCAACCAAAAACCAGGTAAAGTGAGAGCCGAAAGTGATATTTCACTTTCAATGTGCTTAGATGTTCTAACATGCACATGCGTAGAAGATTGTCTCCCGCCTTCTCTGCAGTTGCCCATTGCGACCTGTATTTTTTTGTTTCATATTCTAGGAATTTCATTTCAGAAGGCATCCCTTGAAATGTCTGCTGAATTTTGTAGAGCATAAAGATTAGCAGAGAGAAAAACACATCATTTTTACTTCCGGATTCTCCTTTTAAATAGTGCAACAAAGTGATCATTAGCTTCACTGGCAGTTAATTTTGGCAATTAATTGAATTACTGTTTCCAAATTGAGTAGACTTTTATGTACCACCATCAGAGGTGTTGCTGGCATTGTGTAGCACATGGCAGTATTGAACACTGCCACTGATCTCCCATTGATAATAGAGTACTTATTCTGAATTATGAAGCAATTTAAAGATGCATTTTGACTCCGATCAGTGATATTGACAATTTAATTGTTATCATTATTTCAGATGATCTATGGCTTAGCACTTCCTGAGCAGAATATGAATGTGGAAGATTTCCAAAAGCTGAATGCAAAGACATGGGTTTTCTTCTTTCTCAAGTACTTTGTTTATTAGAGCTTCCACTGAAATTTCATTTCTAGTGATTCCTTGAGTGAAACACCCAAAGAAAGTCAAGAAAGATCAGTCAATTAGCAAAGTTTCTAGATACTTACTCATCAATATTTTTAAAATTTAGTATGTTCTGACTACATTTTTCTGGAGCAATGTTCAAGGAGATTTTGAAAGTTCCTTCTCTGGTGAAACATATAAGGAATTTTTGAGAAAGTGGACACCCCATACTAATACAAATGGACTCTTGGAATATGCCAGCTCATGACTTTATCACAAAGGCCAGACAAAGCATCCCACTTTGCCTGGCTTCATGGAGGGATGAGGGGGGCAGTGGGGTGAATCTGTCACCCACACACAGATCCCTCTCAGCAATGCTTTTCCCATCACATGTGGAAAGCATCAGCTTACTGTCGAGGACCCATACTGACTCCATTGGAGCCAGCACAACATGGGAAGCCTCCCATGTTGAGAAGCAGCATCCAAGGAGGCTTCCACCCTGTTTAGGGGCAGGTCCTCTGCTGGAAACAATTGTAGGATGCTGAATTTGGTGAGTGTGATAAGGTCTCAGAGCATGGTGGCGTCTCCTTCTTTGGAGGTTTTAAAGCAGTGGTTAGATGTCCATCTGCTGGGGGTGCTTTGATTATGCTTCTACCGTATGGCAGGGGGTTGGATTGGATGACTGTTGGTATCTTCTAACTATTATCGCAAATGTTTGAGATGGCTATGTTAGGATAAGTCACTGCTTTGGATAGCATAGGGAAGGGTTAACAACCCTGTGATGTTTGTTTTGCTGTCTGTGCCCCTGTCCAGAAGATTTTACCTCACGTTCTGTCCTTGTGATAATTGGATTTTGAAATATTTGTCTTGTTGTGGAAACAAGGATTGGAGAGAAAGCTTCACTGGAATCACATTTCTCCATGATAACTCTTTCAGGGGTGAATTTCCCTTTCTGGGGATAGATTTCTCTCACTTCCTGTTGTCTCCATCCATTCTCAACTATGAGTCATTTGTAACTTGGATGTCAACTGCCTGAATAATGTTTTATACTTAACAGTGGCAGTGGGTGATGTTCATGTTACAGGATGGTGAAACTACTCTGGGTTTTAATCTGAACTTTAAAGATGATATCCATGAAACAAAACTCTTTCCCTCATGTAGATTTGTTACCTGTAATAGGCCCTTTAAAGTTTCAACTAAAATTTGGTTGGATTTACCAATCCACTTGCATTGAAATTACAACCTGTCACTGCTCCTTAGGAGCAGGTCTGGATCAGGCCCTTTTGCCGCCCTAGGCCAAAACGGCCATCTGCCGCCCCCCGGCTCTGCCCTGGCCCAGCCCCGCCCCTTCGCCGGCGAGGAGGAAAGCTCCATCCCCGGCTCTGCCCCACCCCCGCCCTGCCCCCTCATCGGCGAGGAGGAAAGCCCCACCCCCGGCTCTGCCCCGGCTCCGCCCTGCCTCCGCCCTGCCCCCTCGCTGGCGAAGAGGAGGAAAGCCCCACCCCCGGCTCCACCCTGCCCCCACCCCACCCCTCGCTGGCGAGCAGGAGGAAAGCCCCACCCCCGGGGCCTCCCCACGGCTCCTCCCTCCCTCCTAAAGCCACCATGCCGGCAAGGAGGTGGGGGTGGAGCCGGGGGCAGGGCGGAGGCGGGGGCAGAGCCTTTGGAGCGAGCAAAGGGGGGGGGGCGCATGTGCACTTTATTCATTTCTTTTAAAAAATTTGAATATTGTATTCGAATATTTTTTTGAATATGTTTTAAAAAAACTTGGGGGGGGGTGGGTCCGGATCTGCTGCCCCCCATGTGTGCCGCCCTAGGCCTTGGCCTAGGTTGGCCTTATGGGTAATCCGGGCCTGCTTAGGAGGGGGTAAAACTGGGTGCATAGAGAAATACACAGTTTTTGAGCTTGCTCAAATGGTAGTCAGTGAGTCTGTGAGAAACCAGGACTCTATTGAATGACACTTGTATCTTCACTGTGGAAAAACTGAAAAACACCAGGTTAAGTTAGTATCATATGTTTGAAACATAAACGTCATAAATCTGTAATGCTAGATTCATTGAATGTAACATTTTAGAAAGATAAATGTCAGCTCTTACGGAAGCCAATGACTTACTATAATACTTGTGTATATTTGAGTATAAGTTGACCTCATCTGTAAATCGAGGATAGGGCTAAAATATGACCTGAAATAAGTTTAGGTTTATTCCATGGAGAGGGGGAAGTGTTTTCCTAGGCAATGAATTCTCAGAGGTGGCTTTGCCAGTTCCTTCTTCTGAAATACAGCCTACAGCACCAGGTATTTGTTAGTAGTCTCCAATCCAAGTACTGACTGAGGCTGACATGCTTAGCTGACTAAGATTACATGGGATCTAGTGCCTTTAAGGCAATAAAGCCTAATAAGATTCAGGTCTATAATATCTTGTGCATGGTTACGTGAATGCAAATGCTTTGTTTATGAGAGCTTACTCCCTACTATGTGTTTTTAGAATGGCAGATTCAATTTATTTGTTTATTCTGTCAATTCGTAAGCTATCTTTTAGTGACAGAACTCCCAGTGTGGTATACAAGCACAGAATTGTAGAAAATACTTATACAGTTATTTTACATATTTATATGTCACTCTGTAGCCATGGTCTCAGAGCTATTTACAGCAAAACCAATTTCATAAAAATAGGAACAGCGTAATATCGGGGAGAAAACTTTTATTTAAAGCAGGAACTGATTAAATGGCCCCAGGTGAATGTATCTCAAGTGAAAATTCTGGAAGTAGTGTATTGCTACTAAATACATTGTTTTTGAGACTTTGGAAAAGTTGGCTGAGATATTCTATTCTGAGGCAGAAGATAAAGTTCTTTGCAGGATGATATGGCACACCTTTCCAATAATCTTTCCCCCCCTTCTTTCTGTGTTCCCCTCACCCCCATGGCCATTTAAGGGTGTTGGCTATGTACTTGTCACCACGCACATATCAATAATTCTCTGGGAGCATGGCTGGCATGCCCTGGACAGTGCCTCTGTCACTCTGCACACCAGTCATTAAAGAAAATGAATCTCAAGAAAGTGGTCAGGGGAGTCATTGCACCCGGGAGGTAGTGAATTCCTTCATCTGCAACAACCACACACAGAGGTATAAATTTGATTTAAATCCACATATATTACTAACAGGATGCCAGTCATTATATTTTTGGATTATAATTCCTAGAATCCTTCAGTGCTTTTAGAAGTTCTGGGAGATAATCTCTGAGAAATAACTTTTCCAATGTCTACCATTTGTAGTGTTCAAGCATTTTCCCTTATTGTGAGTACTACAATGTATAAGGATTTTGGATAATGTGATTTTAATAACAATTTTAAGGTTGGATATATTTTCATGACTATATATATATATATATATATATATAGAGAGAGAGAGAGAGAGAGAGAGAGAGAGAAAGAGTTTACATGGCATCAAATCGTTGCCTATATATATAAGCCACCTTGAGTCCCCTATGGGGTTGAGAAAGACAGGGTATAAATAGGGTGAATAAATAAATAAATACAACATATTGAGTATCCCTTATCCAAAATGTTTGGAACTAGAAGTGTTTGGACTTTGGATTTCTAACATTTTCTCCTGACATTTCATCTGCATCTGTGGCTGGCATTTTCAGAGGATCTATCACCTATCTATTCCATCTTTTTTCATCTCTAACACAGGCAGTCCTCAAGTTACAAACAAGATAGGTTCTGTAGGTTTTGTCTTAAGTTGAATTTGTTTGTAAGTCAGAACAGGCACTTTAAAAAGTCTAACACCAGCAAAAAAAAAGAAGAAGCTTTGGCCTGCATAGGGAATGGTTAACGCTCCTGTGGTGGCTGTTTTGTTGTCTGTGCCCTTTCAGAAGATTTCACTTTTTGTTGTTGTTTATCTGTTCGGTCACTTCAGACTCTTCGTGACCTCATGGACTAACCAACGCCAGACCTCCCTGTCAGCTGTGGTCACCCCTAGCTCCTTCAAGGTCAAGCCAGTCACTTCAAGGGTACCATCCATCCATCTTGCCCTTAACTGGATCTTCTCGTGGTCCAAGGCACTCTCAGAATTTTCTCCCAACACCATTGTTCAAAAGCTTCTATCTTCCCTCAGCCTTTCTTATGGTCCAGCTCTCACATCCATAGGTTACTAAGGGGAATGCCATTGTTTTAACTTTGCAGATCTTCATTGCCAGTGTGATGTCTTTACTCTTCACTATTTTATCGAGATTGGTCATTGCTCTCCTCCCAAGAAGTAAACCTCACTTTCTGTCCCTGTGATAATTGTATTTTGAAAAAAATCGTCTTATGAAACAAGAATTGGGGAAAACGTTTCAGTGGAGAACCCTTTCCCCCATGATAACTCTTTCAGGAGAGAACTTTCCTTCTTAGAAGTATATTTCTCACTTCCTGTTTCTTGCCCCCATTTGTAACTATTGGATGTTTGTAACTTAGAGACTGCCTGTAGTTCTGTTTATGCTGTGAGGATATTGCTGCCTCCATGCTTTGGTTGTAGATTTCCTGTAGGCTTTCACTTACACATTGTAAGAAACAAAAGCAGAGCAAGACAGACCTTTACAGGAAGGGCACTTCAATTTTCTGCCAATAAATCATTTCCTCTCTAATACACTTTATTAAAAGTCTCAAAAATTATCACACTAGGTCTTTAAAGAAAGTTATTTAAAGGCGGGAATAGATATTTTAAACTCTTGAATAAAGTAGGGATAATAAATGTGTTTTCTCTGTCTGGGAAAAGGGTTTCTTTGCAAGAAAGAATTTTACTATGTTACATTCTGCTCTCCACTAGACTTATAAAAAGCATGTACAGAAACATCAGACATGGCCCTCACACTCTAGCAGTGCCCCTCTAAATGCCTCGGTTCCTATGGAGCTGCCATTTGGGGAGGCGGGGACTGTGTTCCTGCGATTTGTGGGCAGCCCTTTCCTGAACTGCTGCCATCACATATATCGGCCTGTCAGCTTCTGCTGAAGACTTTGAAACATGCTAACAGTGCCTCCACACTAGCAGCTTCTGGCAGTGAGCTTAGCAGCAGGTCCTACACATCTCCTGTGGGGTTATTGGCTGGTGTTAACCAGCACTCCAAAAATAACATTTTCAAAATACTTTTGCTAGTTAAGAGCTAATTATATGAGCTTTCACAAACTCAGTGCCGAGACAATTTCCTTCTGTAAGGAACTAAAGGATGTGCTCTGAACCAAATTGTTTTTAACCAGGTCTCATCCTTCTCTCTCGCACACTAAGAAACCTTTGACATCCCATCTGCGAATTTGCAGTTGCTTCTCTTATAGCAGCAGATAATGTTTCTATCGTTTCTCCTCAGTGATACATACGTACCACTTCTAGAGCTGTGAACTACAGGTGCTGGCATTTCTGGAAATACATACCTTCCATCTATCCTGATGGAAAAGCCATAGTCCAAATTAATTTTTGTCATCCAGTTTTCCAGCTGCTTTTAAATGTCCTTCTTCTTCGAGAGCTCTGTGAATGCACACTTATGAAGTTTGCGCCAGCGCGGCTTCCAACGGAAACTTTTCCAGTTTAAAACTTTTTGGCGGTAGCTCCGCCCAGCCGACCCGGAGGGCATAAAAAGCCTCCAGCGCCCACGCCATTCCTTTGTTTTCCGCCACTTGGGCAACATCGAATACGGCTGGTTGTGTGAGCATAGCATGTCCACAACCAGTTTCAAAA